>JAZHYW010041887.1:0-11212 GCA_037355805.1 Ixodes ricinus | reverse complement strand
GGGGGGGGTTGTCGTACAGGCAAAAAAAAGGGGGAGAAGTTGTTCTTGCTGGGATGCAGAACTGTTTCTCACAAAAAAAAATTAAAGGGAGCGAGGGGAAAGGGAGTAAGAGTGACTATGGATGATGTTGTGAATCACTGGCACGCGCTCACTTGTACACACACACATGTACACGCCCACACGCACACACACACACACACATAGATGGGCACGCCTTGCTTCAACAAAGACAAAGAATGTCTTTTCTGGCTTGATGTACTCTGTCACAGCCTCTCTGACAGGCCGGTGGTGCTCAGGAAGTTTAGTAGCAGTTGCTGAAGTGAACGACGCCGGCGTGTAGTTCCAGTCGGGTATAATATGTCATCTATTTTCGGTGCCGTCATGCCAAATTTGGATAGTTCTTGGAGGAATTCATGTCGCTGTATTTCATAAATGTCGCAACGCAGGACAACGTGTTCAATAGTTTCCTCTTCGTCACATGAGGTACAAATAGGGCTGTCCATGATGCCGATTTTATGTAGAAAATATTTGGTAAACGTACTATTCGTTCGTAGTCGCATTAGGAGGGTGTTATTAGCGCGGGAAAATCCTTTGGTAACGCAGGGCTGATGTGTCGTTTGACTTGACGGAGCAAGATTTTCGATGTGGGCTTTGACAAGACAAAGCGAGTCCTTGAAATTTGTTGGGCTTTTAATGCTGGGGGTTTGGTTGTGTGCTTCCCAGCCAGTTGGTCAGCTTCAGTATTTCCAGGAATTCCAACGTGTGATGGTACCCATTGGAACTGTACGGTGAGGCTTCTCTCCGAGAGAACTTCGAGGAGTTTGATGATTGTGGCAACTTGTTCGTCACGGGATCCAGGTGTCGCAAGCCTACGGAGTGCTGTACGAGAGTCTGTTATAAGAACAGCCTGTTGTTTATACCACGCAACGTTACTTGTGACGATTGTAGATAGAGCCTTTTTCATGGCTTCCATTTCAGCTGTTGTTGATGAAACTAGTTTGTCAAATCTGCCACTCCATCTAATGTTCATTGCAGGAATGACAAAAGCAGCTGTTGCGCTCTGTCGGCCTCGATGTACAGAGCCGTCGGTGTATATTCGAAGTGCTTCGGGGTATAGCAGTGCGATAGCCTCTTCAGCGACTCTTCGAAGAACGATGTCGGGGGTGTCTTTCTTTCTGCGAATCCCTGGTAAATGCTCCTGGTACAGGAACGTGTGCTGGCGCCAGGGGGATAGTCTACATAGGCAGGCGGTGTTGTGCTACGTAATAGTGGGTCCAAGAAATATACTGTCCTCAAAAGACGGTTGAACCTTGACTCTGTTCTTTCTGCTAGGCGTCTTATAAGGTCAGTTCCAGGTATTGATTTATGAAGTCGTATGAGCTGTTGCATGAGATTTCTTGTAATGCGGAGTGGTAGTGGTAGTGTGTCACTCTCACAGTACACCTTTTCGTTTGATGTCGCTCGAGGGACGCCAAGCGCCTTACGAATGCCTTGGCGTTGAATACGTTCAAGACGAAGCATTTGAGTGTTTGAAGGTTTGGCGTATGGGAGGGCGTACAGCATGCGTCCCATCACAGTGCTGTCGTGCAGTCGAAGCATTGAGGAGGTGGAATTCCCCACGATTGACCTCCTAGTCGACAGACTGCGTTGGTAAATTTGGTTGATGCGGTTGCTATGGCGTCCGCCTGGGGTTTTCCCTGAAGTCT
Organism: Ixodes ricinus; assembly: GCA_037355805.1. Lineage (NCBI taxonomy): Eukaryota > Metazoa > Arthropoda > Arachnida > Ixodida > Ixodidae > Ixodes > Ixodes ricinus. The sequence goes on along the minus strand of JAZHYW010041887.1, from coordinate 9,506 downwards.
TGTATCAAGGGTTGCTCCAAGGAAGCGGTATGTTGTGACTCGCCGAATCGTCGTAGCTCCCAGGTATAAGTCAATGTTAGGACATGACCTCCTTTGAATATGTGGGAAGAACATGTAAGCTGTCTTGCTTACCGAAATTTCAAGTCCGACCGTAGCCAGGTACAGTTGAACAGAGGTTATTGCTGGTTGCAATGATCGGCGGAGGATGTCGCGTCTCAAGTGGCTGGCCCATAGGCATACGTCATCCGCGTAGATAGAACAGTTGACTCTTATCGGTCCACGTGGAATCTCTTGTGGCAGGCCAGCCATGGCGAGGTTGAAGAGTATTGGACTGAGGATGCTACCTTGGGGAAGGCCTCTAGTTTTCCCATGTATGCTGCTCAACGTAGTTCCCAGTCGAACCTGAAACTGCCGACCGGATAAGAAATTTGCCAGAAATGTCTGAATACGGCCGGTGATGCCCATAAAAGTAAGCCGCCTAAGAATGCTCCCAACATTTACGGTGTCGAAAGCTTTCTCAACGTCAAAAAAGATTGCAAGCGTAGTTTGTCGCCGAGCCCTTGCATCCTCTATGCTGCTGATTAAGTCAAGGATACTATCTGTTGCACAAAGGCCCTGGCGGAACCCTGTCATCTCATTCGGTAACAGTTGATGTTTCTCGAGGAACCATGTCATCCTGTTCTGAATCATACGTTCCATTAATTTCGCAACACATGATGTTAGGGCCACGGGTCTGTAAGAGCACGGATCGTACGATGGCTTCCCGGGCTTTAGAATTGGGATGATAATTGACATTTTCCACTCTTCCGGAATGTTTCCAGTCATCCAGATAGAGTTAAACAATTTTAACAGTCCAGTGAACCCTTCTATGGGTAAGTTCTGAAGTGCTTGGTAAGATATGCCATCCCGCCCTGTAGCACTTCGCCGACGACATTGACGTAAGGCAGTTGTGAACTCTGAGGAAGTAAAGGCGTCGTCAAGTAGATGGCTGGAAATATTTGCCGTAGGCGGCACTGGTGATACTGTGGGTTTCCCTTCGTATGTGCGAGCAAAATCTTCGGCAAGTTCCTTTATTGTCTTAGACATAGCGAGGGCGAGTGTTTCAAATGGTTGAATGGGGCATCTGTCACCGGTGAGGGATCGTATGATTTTCCATACTTTAGTCCCCGGTGTGTGCGCACTCAGTTCCTCGCAGAAGTTCCACCATTGTGACCGTTTTAAATGATTGGCATATCTTCGGAGTGTGGCCGAAATACGATTAAATACCGTGCGATTAGAAGACGTTGGGTGGCGTCGTAGGCGACGCTGGGCTCTTCGACGCGCAGCGGTGAGGTTAAGTAGTTTTAAATCCGGTGAGGGGAAGTGGTCTGGTAGACGGACAACTTTTGTGTTTAACATCAGGGCGCAAAGTATAGTCGTGACAATGGGAGCTGTCGATTTACTCACAGAATTTCGGAACTCGTCCCAATTAGTCACTCGGTACGATTTTGTGTTTGGCTTGCTGCATTCGGGCAGTGTTATCCAGATAGGAAAATGGTCACTCCCCATAGTGTCCGGAGCAATTTTCCAAGAAAGCTTAAGAGTGGGATCATAAGCTGTAACATCGAGAGCTGAAAATGTGGAAGGTGGCCTGAAAAAGGTTGGGCCGCCTGTATTAGCTATAGACAGTTGAGTAGCTGAGAATATTTCTTCTAGTCTTCGACCTCGGTTGTCAATTGAATCACTTCCCCAAAGCGTATGGTGCGCGTTAAAGTCACCGCAAACAACTAAATTTGGCTTGTGTCGATTGCACCAGTCTTCAAAGGCGTCCATCATGTCGTATTCTTTGCCTGGCCTGATGTAAATGGACATAACCGTAATGGTGGTTTTCTTAAAAGACACCTTCACTGCGACAAACTCGGCATCAGCAGTATTTAAAGAATCAGTCGGAATTTGACATCGAGGTAACTCACGACGAACGTATAATGCAGCACTTCCATTAGGAAATGTAGAAATTGAAGGGCAGCAGTAAGTCTCGTAACCTGATATCGAACGGTTGTCGGGAAGTCCTGCCTCCGAGAAAGCAAGGATGGGGATCGGGACCCGCTGAAGGTACAAGGATAATTCTGAAATCTTGGCTTGGAGTCCCCTACAGTTCCATTGAAGGATTGTGGGCACAACATAAGTTATGTGGTCTGCAGGCATCGTCACTTTAAATTAAGATGCAGTTATAGTGTCTTTTTACAACGAGAGAATCAAGCTCTCCAGTTGTAGAATGCCTTGAAGTGCTTCCCTGTGTGGTCCTTGTGGCATGCTCATGAGAACCTGACGAAATGTCGAAAAAATTGCTTGAATTATGGTTACTGCAGGCCGATTTGTTTCTGTTGGGCGTCCCTCCAGGGCGCTGCTATAACTCTTGTAGCGTCGTGCCTTGTGCTGAAGCTGTTGTTGGGTGTCTCGTGAAGATGACGAATCATGCGCGTGATTCGCGCTGTCAATCTGGTGCTGAGGTAGAGACGGAAAATCTTCCTCTTCGTCCGACATCTGTTGAGAAGTGGTGCTCCGTAGTTTAGCGTGAGGTTTTCTTTTCTTTTTTGCTGCCTTCGTGAACCTTGGGGTCGGTGTTGTCTCAGCAACGGCATGCGAGCTTGAAGGAGCTGTTTCTGTTGGTAGTTTTTCATCAGGTCGCAGAATTGGGCCGCGCAGAAACGCCTTCGTGCGCGCCAGAGCTGCAAGGCGTACTTTGCAGTTTGCGTAATCTGCGGGATGAGGGTCACCACAGTTGGTGCATTTCCTGACATCTTTAGGACAGTCGCGGTGGTGATGCGGTCCACTGCATTTCTTGCATGTGAGGGAGCCTGTGCAGTATTTTGCCACATGTCCCATTGCTTGGCATTTAAAACACCTCGGGGGTGCATCGGTGTGGTCATGAACGCGGTGAGTTGAGAAGCCAAGGCTCACCTCTGATGGTCGTTCTGAATTTGGGCGAAAGGAGAGGACCACTCTGTCTGTCGGAGTTGTCTCTGTGGTGATTCCATTTCGTCGATAAAGTCTTCTGACGGCAACCACGCCTTGCGGCTGAAGATATTCTCCCAGCTGTTCCACGGTGTACCATCGAGGTATGCCTTTGATAAGTCCTTTGTTCTGTGTGTAGGCTCTCGGAAGAGACGCTTTGATGGCGACGCCGCAGAGTTCGGTGACTTTAAGTAACCGTTTCACAGCGGCTTCTTCAGCAACGTCTACGAGTAGGCCTCCTTTCTGAGTAAATCTATGGTGAAGAATCTTTCCACCTGCCGCCTTTGTTACATCGACGCTAAGATGCAGCGGGTTCACGTTTTGAAGCTTGGAACCGTCTGTTGCTGGCAACAGCAAGACAGGAACTCCTGTAGTCCTGTTTCGTCGGTGTGTCACAACTGTGAACCCATCGGTTTCATCAGTGGACTCCATCGCATCCGAAGAGTCGTTGTGATGGTCCTCAATAACTGTAGCCTCCAATGAATGGCTTGAGTTGTCATTTGTTAATTCGTGGCGTTCTTCTGAGGCCTCCTGGATGTTTTCGTCATCTTTTTGAGTCTGGTCCAGGGCAGGTGTGGTCTGTGTTACATGGAAGCCTTTCCTCATCGTGTAGAGTGGGTTGGTCCCCATTTTTGCGGTCGTTGCGTCAGCTACCGCCATTAGGCTTATCCTGGCTGTCGGTGCGGCCGTACCTGACCACGTCTTTTTTCCGGTCTTTTGTATTGGTGGTTTTGTCCCCGCCACCAAGGAATGCTTTGGTCCAGCGGCGGAAGGGTTTCCGTGTTCTGCCGTTGGCTTTTGGGGGGCCATAACCCCCGAAATGGGCAAAAAGGGAAAAAACGCTGGAGCTATGAAATTTACTGCTCCTACCTTGGAAAAACTTCTTCTTCCACCGATAAACGTTTACAATTCTCTGTAATGCAGAATTAGAGCGCAGCTCTGGAGGAGGAGGAGGAGGAGAGGGTATGGAAGAGAGGGTATGCTCCTCCTCCCCCTCCGTACCCTTCCCTCCTCCTCTCCTGCCCCCCCCTATTTAGCGGGAAATTTTCGCTAAATTTAACGGGGAAAGTGAATTGGTGTTGAGGTCACGTGACGTCAATTTCCCAGCTAAATCTAGCACGAAAATTTCCCCGCTAAATTTAGTGGAACAATTTCCCGCCAAATTTAACGGTAAAATTTTACCCTCGTGACGTCACACGTGACGTCACACGTGACGTCACATGTGACGTAATTATGGGAAATAGCCCACAACGCAACTAGCGGTTACGCCGACGGCGACGCCGCTCGACCCAGGAACGGGCGCATAAGAGCTGCGCTCTAAGAATCCACATGTTTTCGCGCCTAAAAACACGAAAAAAATTTAAGCGTAATTTTCTTAAAGGGGTAGGGAACGAAATTTCAGCGCTCATTTTCTTGCTTATAAACTATATAAACTATATATATATAAACTAAGCTAAATAAACGATCTTCCAAGGTGCACCTGGTGGATGCATGCGGAGCCTATTTGGGAGGTAGTCTAGCAACGTTGTGGAATCTGCTACGTAGTCGTGACGTAGCAGATTCCTCTGGAGCAACGCCGCTCTTTGGAAGTACGCTCAACTGTTTAAAGTCACCTCGGCCTGAACGTGTTTGCCACTTTTCGAATGAATGCGAAAGCTTGATAATGTGGATGCTTGGGCAAGTTGATAATTCATGCTTGGATGGAACAGCGCGGATGAACTATCACACTCACATGCACACAGAAGCAAACAGACTCGCAGCGCTGACTTTCAACTCAGTTCTATATTTCTTCTTCCTCACATCTTCAACTTCTTCACCTTTGCCGTTAATAAGAATAATTTAAATTTTTACACACCAGAGACCAAATAGCCAATACACATTAAAAATAACTAATAATTAAATAAATCATGCAAAGACAACTAAAGAAAATAATACTAATAATACTAATAATAATACTTTGCATGATTTATTTAGTTATTAGTTATTTTAATGTGTATTGGCTATTTGGTCTCTGGTAGTGCAAAAATTTAAATTGTTCTCATTAACGGCAAAGGTGAAAAGTTGAAGATTTGAGGAAGAAGTATAGAACTGAGTTGCAGTCAGCTGCGAGTCTGTTTGCTTCTTGTGTGCATGTGACGTGACTGTTCATCCGCGCTGTTCCATCCAGAAATGCGAAAGCGCGAAAGTCAACCAGACGCCATGATGGACTTGTTGAGGCACGTCGCGGGGTTGCTCGTGTGACTTTGCTGTGCACTTCGAAGCCGCTCGCGACGACAGGTGGAACGCCCGTCACCCCGCGGGCACTTCAACGGCTCGGTTGTAACGCGCTGACGGTATTGACACCACTACAACGCTGACAACGCCACCAACGGCAAAGCTCATAACCAATCCTGTCTTGCCACGTCACGGATGCGGGGAGTCGTTTTTGTTGTTTTTGTTTGCGCCGGATATCCAATGACGCATCGCGCCCTCCGTTCGTTTCTTTTCGAGCGCTCGCTCGAGTGCACCGTTGGAACGAAAAATATAGCCAATCGTTCAAAATACAAACGTACGATTATGAATTACGGTTATTATCCGTCATGCTTGACCCATTTCCGAACGAAATTTGAATATTTCAATTTTGGTTTCCGTGCCTCTTTAAAGGGATGGTGAACCGAAATTTGGATTTCAGAAAAACAATGCAGGAGATGTAGGCGGGACGCTACAATCCCTACAACACTACTCGTAAGGCGATAACTCGAATGGACGGCCGTATTTTGAAAAAAAAAAAAAAGGTCGAGATTGAACAAGACCGACGAGGCGCGTGACGTCAAGATACCTAGTTTCCTCCTCTCTTCGCTTCGCTCCCTCAAGGCGGCGAGGCGGAGAAGACGCGAGGCCGTTCCCTCTCCTTCTCGGAGAAACATGACGTCAACAAACCCGTCAAATGCGCCTCCTTTTCTTGAAAAATACGGTTATCCGGTTGAGATATCGCTGTGTGAGTGATGTTTTGGTGTTAGTAGCATCCCGTTGCACGCTTTTACCGCGTGTTTTGTGGAATCCAGATTTCGGTTCAGCATCCCTACCAAGTCTTGGGAAGAAGAAGTAACGACTAATGTAAGTACGTTACCCGTTATTGTTTTAAAAAGTAACGAGTAAGTTGCTACACTCTAAAAATACCTGCGCCTCTACTTACCACAAAACACTCAAAGAGCCAATCTCTGCGATCTACGAAATCAGCTCAGCGAGTGATGAGAGCGGAACATCCGTTTAGAACAATAAATGAAGTCTGCGCGGTAGCATTACGCAATGCAAAGCGTCATGCTTGCATTGCGTAATGCCACAGCGCAGACTTTATTTTGAGGTCAAAACAGATGTTCCGCCTCATCATTTGCTGAGCTGATTTCGTGATCGCAGAGATCGGCTCTCTTTGAGTGTTTTGCGGTAGTAGAGGCGCAAGCATTTTATAGAGTGTATGTTACCGAAAGAAGTAACCTGTTACCCGTTACCCGCCAACACTGCGACCATCCCAGCCCACTGAGCCCCCTTCTCCTTCCCTCCATCCCGCCCCCCGCCCCGAAACAACTTCCAGGCTACGCCGCTGGTATTCGCGACTCCAGCGAACTATAGGGGGCGCGCTGGTGAGGCAAAATGGCGGACGAGAGGAGGTCGTTTTCGTCGTTCAACACGCGGACCACCATAAACGTCTTGCACTGCAGCGTAAAATCGGTGTCGCATGTGAAAGCAAAGCGATTTTTCGAAGGTAGAAACCTTCTTCTAGTCGGTGCGTAGGAATGACACGGCGGAAGTACGAAAATAATTACTGGGAACGATGTTTGTTTCTATGCTGCCCTATGCGGGAACCAAGCAGCAATAGCAGACGACAGAGTCGAAACGACCTCCTCTCGGAGCTTCTCGGCCTCGCCGCTACGCGGTGTCGATTTCGCTGGAGTCGCGAATAGAGCGGCCTATTCCAGCGCAGATAAACAAAAACAAAAAAACGTGGCGGCGTGTTGCCGTCGTCGCCGCTCATAACTGCGTGGCATACGACTGAACTCGCGGGCTCGAGGCAACTCCTGCGGGTCGAATGACGTGGAAACACATACAGAGCAACGCTGGACTCGCGTAGGTTTCAGTTCAAGGTGCCGAACCTTCACTCCCGGCCGAGATACAGAAACCCAGCCGCGTGAAGGCGCAGACACTGCCAAGGCGCTGCGGGCGCATTCCTAGAGGTACGAGCGCGCGCCGAGAAGGCTGAAGAGCCAATCACGAAGCTAGAATTTTGAAGTTATTATAGGCCACACCCTCCTGAAGTTGTCAGTGACTCAAAGGTTACTGGGGGCGACTGGAGGCACGCATAACAGCTTCTTACATGATGCAACGCGCAGGGCGTACAGCGCCTCGCGCGCTAGCTTGCTTCCTGGTTCCTTGTTCGTGCGCTCACGGTGCATGAAGCTACATTTGAAAGCTCGGATTCCGGGCCGGACTGCCGCAGTCCTTTGCCCCGTGAATTCGACGATCGCACATGAAGGGGACTGAAGCCAAAACGGCAAACTTTTTGGAAAGAAGGGACAAAGGGCTTGCAGCGGGCGCCGGTACGCGCTCTGCGCCGCCTATTATCTGTCAAATGCGTCGTGATTGCACACCGTTGGCATCTCTGAACCAGCTTATGTAGCCTCATCGCTTTGGGTCCACGGATGTGCACCGCTTGCGCACCGGATTTACGGACGTCGAGTTGAGCCGCGCACCGCCCGGACGCCGCAGTGCGGCTGGCCATGCGTTCAGCAGCGCATGGCGCGCGTGCACGGGTGACGCGCGGCGGCGTGCCGAAAAGGTCGGCAGGTTTGGTGCGGATCAATAATGGCGTCGCCCAATCGGGCAAAAAGGTTGCGTTCTGATATCGCTGCTGCAGGCGGGGACTCAGACCGGGACGCGGGGGGCGGGGGGGCTTCTGCTGCCGACTTGGAGTTTTTGCGTTTGCAGGAAGCCAGCCCCCTCATCGTATCCCCCCAACACACACACGCACACGCACGCACACGCACGCACACGCCGTACAACAACAAACCCCACTCCCCCTTGCTTTCAACAGCCTGTCCTGCCCTTGATGCCGGCATGTTGAAGAAGCGAAGATTTGGTCGCCAATTCATCCCCTCCCCGCGGCTTATCTGCGCGTGTTGTCTGCGCCTCCTACTGGTTAGTGCGCCAGACCGGGTACGCCAGCGCCAGACTTCCAAAATTTGGTGGCGAGATTCTACCATCTGACGCGACGGTAGTTCTGCAGCGCAAGCTAAGCATTCTCCACCGAGGCGGCCCCAGCGCACATATCGAGGCCTCTTCGATGGCGCCACCGCACTTAAAATGCATAAACGTTTGCCTTTGCCGCGCACCACAAGCAGCGGGACGACTCCGGCGGTCACGAGCGCTGGACGACAGCCTTACTGCGCGTAGTACCCTGCCCCTGTCGCTCACCCGATGCAACGATACCGATCAGGAGTACAGACAGCCGCGGGAGCTGGTCACGCCGAAAGTTTCGAGGCCGGACCCTCGACGTTGCGCGGTTCTTCCGTCGGAAGTCCACGTAATGCGCTTTGTTCGCCCGTCCGAGGCTCGGTGTCTTCCAGCTGGGATAAAAATACTTTTTTCTACCCGCAGCGGCAAAGATCGGCGCACCAAACTGATCGTCATCTTTTTACAGAAGTGCGCTGGGACCCTAAACCCCATTCCCACTGCGTTTTCTTTTTTTTTCTTTTTTTGGCATTTTGGCGCATTTGGTTGAAATCCGGCATAGGGTGGTTTCGAAATGGGTTCTCGTTGCACCCTTGTCGGCGTATTCCAAGCCCCAGCTTTTGGCTGGTGAACGGCGATCGGCGAGCGAAGAAATGCGCAGTACTAACAGACCGGCATACAGCGGACTCGCCCGTGCTGAAGGCCGTCTTGCGATGCACCTCGGGTCGGCGGGGACAGCGATGTTTTTCGGCCATTTGACATATGCTCACTTTACGATGAAGTGCAGGGGACGCTACAAGCCGTCCAAGCCAATCCGATGCCGTGAACTATGGTTGGGGGCTCCAGGGACGCCCAGTCACGCGATACTTTCGCGGCGTTGGATTGATTGGCGTAATGTCCGCTGCGGTTGATCGTAAGGTGAAAGCAGAAGACGTCAGTGCCGCCAACTCCCTCGCCAGCGCGAGGTGCTGCATCCCGCCGCTGATTTACGAAGCCACTTCCTGTTGCTGGCTTGCATCCATCACTCGTTGGCTCGGCCCGGCGTCCACCGGGAACATCCGACCGCCGTCGGCCGTTGCTAACGAGTTTCCCATGATGGGTATCGGTTACAGTTAGGTCCGGCCTGCGATACGGCCGAGGTGATCTGCACGATAGGCGTCGCAGCTCGGATGGCCTGAAATCAGCGTGTCCAGCGCGCGCTACCGCCAAATAATTAAAGAGTTCTCCCAGTCTGAGTTCTAAATCACGTTAACTGATCTTTTTTTTTATTATTTATGGGAGGGGCTGACTGATTATCATCGTCTTAT
>JAZHYW010041886.1:0-12966 GCA_037355805.1 Ixodes ricinus | reverse complement strand
GAAATGTATTTTACATACCATGGAACAGCGCTTTGGACGTATTCAACATTTTATAGCGGTGCCATTGCCGTAGTGTTTTGTGACGTATCTGCTATACTGGAGAGCGCTCTGCTCGCTGTAGTGTGTCTAAACACCACCTGTCCTAGTGTGTGAGCATTTACACCACGTATCTTTTGCACTTGTATTTTACAAACTTGACACGAAGAATTAAAACTGCGGATAAAAATCATAAAAATATAATTCAGTGTTAAAAAAATACAGCACGTTGATCACACATGTCTGCATACTAACTTGGTTTGTTAAAAACACGTTTTATATGTTCGTATTTCGCAGATCTTGAAGTGAATTTTTTTTTCTATTTTTGTTTGTTTGAATGGGAATAAAGAAAGCAAAGTTTTGTTTTGAAATCTCGTACTTTCTTATAATTTTTTTAGTTGTACAGATATTCAGGATTCTAATAAAATAAATTTAAGAAATCAAACAAACTAAAAAACAAGACTTGCCAACAATTGTTTTTGTTACTTAAAATTGACAGAAATTACCTCATATTTTCGAAAACTACATGACTTAAAAAGTTTAATTAATAATAAAAAAGAACATCAGGAGTGGACAGGTTCTACACACTCTTACTAGACAAGACCAACTTTCGGGGACACGGCGGTTTAGTTCCAGATTTTCGCGACGCGTGACGTATCGATCTTCGAGCATTTTCAAAGCGTAGCGTCGCGCGTCGATCAGAATCTTGCCCTCCTTTTCCCGTCCCTTCCATCACCGACGGTACGCCCGCGCGCTATCCTTCTCGCACCATCCGTCTGCATCAGCGGCCGCATGCTGCTTCATGTGCGAGAAGCGTTGGAGCAATAAAAAAAGAAAAAGAATGTCCTTAATCACTTACAATAGGCGCTAACATCGTGGTGAAAAACAGAAAGGGAAAAAAGACGCGTAAAAGATCAAAACTTCACTGAGAAACCGGATTCATTCTAGAGGCCCATTTGACAGTTATGTCTTAACACGTTAGGAGGATACTGAAAGAAAAAAACGTTCAAAACTCAATCGCTGATGGTATTCAATCCCAGGGCTACGCTTTTTGCGCGCGCCTTGTCCTGGAAATGTGGATTGTCCACTTCTCACCGTTCATCCTCTTATTACCGTGAATATACCTTGCTAAAGAAGTCGCACATAGTCCCGGCTTCCTTAAATGAATGCTTACTTTTTGAGGGGTCTGCCTAGATTAATTTAATACCGCCAAATTCGTCTCTCTTGAGAGATTTTCCATTCAAACTGAGCAGAATTTCAATGGAGTCTTAAACCACCTTCAACTCTCTTTTAGGCTCGCTTTCTGCGTCAGGACAATGTCAACGTTCATCAAAACCCCTGTCTTGAGGCGCTTTGATAACTGTGCCCTCGTTTTTGTTTTACGGCGAGGAAACGAATTTTCCGATTGAAATGTTTGCAGGGTACCTGCGTCTGGAGATAGATGGCGGAAGTGGACCATGTCCCTCAAAGTTGGGAATGACCATTTCGGAAATACGGAACGCCTCCCATAATCTTTTCGGCGCACTACGACAATCCGATGCATGGCGCGTGAAGGAGGCCACAAGTAGGCGGAGAGGTCCATATGTCTCAGAACACAAATAATGCAGGACGATAACAAAACAGGGCGCCTATCGGCTTTCTGCTCTGTTCGCTCTGTTTTCGTGGCGTTCTGAACTCGCAGTGGTACGAGAGAAGGAATCAAGCCACTTCCAGTATGCATACGAAGCGCTGAAGTCGGCCTGAGCGTACATCCGAACGAGCCCATGAACCCCCGCGCCGCGCGGTGCAGTGTGGGATTGACGAGGGGCCTTGTGGGATTTTCCGGAAAGGTCTATTGATTACCTTATCATGTTTCGTTACGGCTTTTACAAGATGAACCTGGATTATCATAAGAAAGTCTGGGCTTGCCTCGACGCATAAAAATACACATACATCGAAGTGGGGGTGCCTGGCAGAATACAAGAAAATCGGAAGTGTATACTTCCTCTCAAAGCAGTTTGGACTGTCATTTGCCGCAGCTTATGAAAAGGGATCAACGAATAATCTAGATATGTGTTTAAACAAAGTAACACAAACAACAAAAACAAAAACATACAAACAATGCAGTCTGCCTTGTTTATTTGGAAATGTTGGTTATTGATTTCCTCTTGCTTCAATAGTCAACTATCGCATTCATGTAAATGTTGCATTTCACAGTCTATCCGTATTTAATTTCCAGCAAGCCGGCTAACTGCACCCACATCCGGCGCGCCTAGCAACACCAGCCAGAATAATAAAAGCTCGTGCACTCTCATTTCCATGTCGTAGGACAGGGAGATCGATCGCAGTCACAAGTTGGGTACGAGTACAGCGTCAGCGTTCTGATGGGCCTCCAGTCTATAGACGCGTTGCAGCTCCTGTGCATAGGCGCCGCCATAACGGACCGTCAGTTTTTGTTTCTTCTAATTCCGTTCACTTCACTTTACATTACCATAGCAGGCCAGGTTATTGCCATTTTAGATTGTACTGTGCCTTTCTCTCCACAATTGGCCTTTGTGGAGATTCGTCAACGCCCGTTTCAGTGGCTCGGTTCCTCGGTGAGACGAGAGAGGGTCAGCAACGGCGGATGTAATCTGGCGCATGTTTCAAAACGCCTATACCCCATCTCACAAACGCATGCAGTAAAGACAAAGGCATAGTCGCGTGAACCTATAACTCAGCAGAATACTTTTGTTTGCATGAGAACTCGGGCGTAGGAGATACTTTCCAAAGCCACGCGCTCGCGTCCATGCCGCTGTATCTGCCCTAGGGATGTGTGTGAGATGGAGTATACTCAATGCGTCGAAGGACATGGTTCCCGGGTCCACATGCTGACCCCTGTACGGCGACAGTGCGTTGGGAGCTAAGCGCACGCCGCACCGATCAGCCGCCTCCCTTTCATCGCGGGACCTCGCCCTCTGCACGTGACGCTTACGGCACCGGCTGTATCGCTGCGCATTCGGTCGTAGGTTGTCGCAAGAGGCTTGAAAGACGGTCTTGTTTCAGTCGGTCGTAGACAAACTCAAGTGTGTGAACGGGCCTTTAGGGGTAAACAGAGCATAGTGGGATGACGTTGCGTGGATGTAAAGGAGCTCTTCGCAGATTTTTCATTGTTGTAAAGCCGCAGTCAGTCTCCTCAATCGTCATACAAAAGAACTGTCTGCAGGCATGTGTGATATAGTTTCAAACATGTCTGGAGACAGTTCTTGCATGACCAATGTGACGGGACCATCATACAAGAGAGAAACGTTCCAGAGACAGTGTCTTTAGACTGTCTCTTGTATAATGTATTACCGCGTGACCGCCGTTCAAGCGCTGTGGGTCTGAGCAGCGCAAGTGAACCACCTTCTTGGCGTCGATCCTTTCAGGCACCCTGTGCGGACAGAACAGGCCGGGCGTCGCGGTTGGTCAAGTGGAGCGTCCTCGTCCTTGTGTTGCTGCTTGGTCGGACCCAGCTGGTCCGCCTCAGGAGCCGTCCCAAAGGTGGACCATGCTGGACGCTGTTGGACCTCGCGTACACAGTAAACGCATCTTATACGTCTTCAGATCATTCAAATATAGCGGCGGCCTTCTGCAAAGTTCACGGCATTCTGTGTTTACAATTACATAGAAAAGCCCCGACGGTAGATTTGGTCGTCCATTCGCAAGCGGCGCGTAAATGAACAATCCCTGAACAAGAAGCAAAGTGCAGATCGGAGAACAAATGATGTATATTTCAGGGACTCGGGGATACCATTTGGGGCGTTTTGCTTGCAATAACGTTTATTGGAATCATCCAATTTTGAAAAAGAACGTGACTCGAGTCAATCGCCCCAAATAAGGACAGAGCCGTGACTGTTCCAGAGCATGGTGGGCTAGAGTGGGAGGGGTGACAACCGCGCACGTGAAAGCAGTCGCGCGATTCAAGCCTGCAGATCATAATCATAATCTATAGAGTGTTCCTGAGAAAAAAGAACCGTGTTTTTGACCCAGTTAAATAAACTACTATATGCATCGCAGAAAGCTCGAATCCCGTGAGGTGGTGACGCTAGCTGATAGGTTTTTGTTTTCTTCCTTGCTGACAAGATTGTTTTCACACAAATATATATTACAAGCGCCCACAATGTCATTTTTTTGTTTTTACGATATCAGGCTTAGGTGGATGTTGGCTGATAGAGAAAATTCGTTTTTCTCATTATCTTTTGATCCAGGTAACGTCGTCTTCTCAAACTTTCGCGTTCTATACCAACCGCTAGTGTCTACGTTCTCACGAAGTCTGAGCATTCTGTGATGTATAGTTTAATTACCCGGGCCAAAAAGCACCGTTCTCTTTTCTCGGGAACCTCCTGTATATCCGGGAAGCAGCGCCATATTTGACTCCGGGCTGGAAGAGGAGAAGCATATCAAAAGGTGGCGGTTTGAGAATTTCATTACAATCTGTAGCTGTGTCGTTCATCTGGCCCCTTATATATATATTATTTTTTAATCTAATTTGCCTGCTCCGTGATATAGGACACAATTTTCAAATAATGAACTGGACTTTGCCGTTATGGCGCGGCTGCCAGCCTACAGATGTTGATAGAGTGATGTCTCATTAATACGCCCCGTGCGTACTGCTATGGCGCCACCGTCTCTTGCGCCATCAGCGCCTTATGTGGTCGGTTTAGGAACGAATGGTATGTTCCCATGCGGAAGCGGCGGCTTATACGGGGTGCGGGATTGGCCATGAGGCGCGCTTTTTCAACTGAACAGAAAAAATGACACTGAATATATTTTAAAGCAACGCGTTTCAGGCTAGGAAGGCAGCTTTATGCTAGCAATCACCTGTCTTTTTTTTTTGTAAACGAGGATGTGATTTACGCTGCGGCAACTAGAAGGTTGGCCCAGTCGTGGTGAAGTTTTTTGCGCATGTGATTCTACAACGAACCTTTGCATTGTTTCTTTCTGCATTTAAGCATGACGTTTCACCCAGGACAATTTTTACGCTGCCTCGGCCTAATAAAAAAAAATCAATTTTCAATTTTTTTTTTTGCGGCGTTTTTTGGGTCAGGGATTATGTGTCTTCAGAGTCCCGAATCTCGTTGCGGTGAGCTAAGCGGAACGACTGAAATGATACACGGAAACTCCCTAACCTGATCCCGAATCGCACTCGATCGCAATGCCAGCGTGCATACTTCGTTTCAGCTTGGGTCCAGACGCAGCCGATGCTACAGGCACGAGCGTGTGGCCCTGAACAGTGCCTGTTCTGCACGAGCGTGTGCTTGGCAGGGACGCTGGAAGCCCGGAGCTCGCGCTTGTAGCATCGGCTGCGTCTGGACACAAGCTGAAACGAAGTATAGGACGATGCGGGATCGCGCTGACGATTTTGAACACCCGTGCATAAGCCCGGGTATACACGATCATTGCGGCCGTCGTCGATGAGCCAAATAGAATCAACGAGCTCCCTGATTTCTGCTTCACGCTTCTTGATTTCTGTAACAAATCATGAAAAAGCGAACCACGCAATAAGATGTGTTTTTGATTTCTTTATAAAGAAAAAGGTGCAGATGTCTTACACGGCAGAGAAAGAATGCGTAGACCTCAGATATTTAGGGGTTTTTTAAGAAAAGTTTCAGAGATATTTTTCGTGTAGAGTGCGGCAACCACGTTAACCGTCTCGCTGTCAGGTTTTTCTTATTTGTTTTTCTATATTTAGAAATATGATGGTGATCTATGCAGGGTAGTGGGGCTCATTTTGTTCCTCACAAAGTACGCGCTCCAGGGCATTTAGATTCTCCGTTCACAGACCACCACTAGCCTTTGCCTCAAAACGGTAGCCGGTACAAGCCACAGGCTAATCTGCATCGTAAAAACAAAGTTAAAAAACGAATAAAACAAAAAAAACAAGACGCGAACGGAACTAACGTGGAGCGTCACAGCGTGGAACCGCTGCGATTCGTCGCCATCGACGCTTTGCCGGCCCCACTTCCTACGGCTTGCCCGGAAATCGCTTGAATTTCACAAAGGAGAGCTTCCCAGCTTCATTTATTCAGTCAGTCGTACAGGCAGTCAGTCAGGCAGTCGTACAGGCAACAAAAGAAATCAGCGGTTATTATTATTATTTTTTTAAATGCTGCGGTCGACATAATTATGTTTTGGAAACGGAGGCTTGCCCGCAGAAACAGAGCACCAGGAGCATATCAATAGTTCCTATTTTGACCGCCAGATGGCGCCACAGGTTTTCATTTAACACCAGCGCACAGAGGGTATATGGACACCTCCGTTTCCCTCCAAAAGCGTCCATGATGTGAGTAGTCTCTAATAATGAGACAAAAATGCATGTATCATCCTGTTTATCCTTCGAATATGTTGTCTGCATAGAGGAACACTTATATTCATGCATGGGGTTCGTATTCACGAGACATGGGTGTATAGTGACGCTGGGAAATGAAGCGTGTGAGCTTTTTATGGACGAGTTACAGAAAGCGCTACTGTATTGTTTGAGAAAACAGAAAGGTACCGATGTTGGGGCAGTCTGTGACGCCTTTAAGCTGTCAGTAATTCTACGAAGAAAACCGATTGAACAAGTTGGCCTTGAAATGTTCTTGAGATGTAATCGAAGCAACAGCTGATGAAAATGAAAAACAAAAGTATTTCTCACAAGCACTTATGATACTGCTAACCTAACTTCTACGCTTTGGCATCTTTGCTTCGTTCAACTTTAGGCAGAATAAGGTTAAAGCATCGCCTTTCAAGAAGCAGATATATAAATATATTTAATTTCGAAGACAGCGAGTGTCCAATGGTTACTGGGTATAGCAAGTTGATATCGGGCGTGGACCACAACCTGTGGCTATGGCCGGCAACCAAAGGAAGTGAGAGTGCCGTTCAACCTCAAAACTCCCTTGGTGGCGCACTTCGCGAGCTCTTCTTGTTTGTTGCTCATAGTTGACTGAGGAATGTAGGAGGATAGCGATTTCCTGGTTTAGTCAGTTGATAACAGTGGTCTATTTTTTTACAGATTCTAGTTCTAGGGTCGGCCGTCTTGACTTCTGCGAACATCTACTATATGCTTTGGGAAAACGAGCCCACAGAGTTCCTAGAAAAATCGACTCTCAAGGAGATCTCGGCTCAGGGTGCCATGGCAATTTCTCTCGTGAGTTGTTCGTTATATACTTTTGTTATATACTCAGGGGGGGGGGGGAGGCTGTATCTGGTTTGATGAGATGTTTTGCTATTAAAAGCGCCTTCGAAATGATAATGATTCATAGATGTCGAAGCTTAAGATCGAATTATTAAACTAAGCTCGCTTCTGTCCACTCTGGGACAGCATGGGGTGCATTAACCTTAGCGTAACTAAACTTTCCAACTGGAGTTATTTAAGAAATACGGCTCATAAAGCGTGTAGCAAATATACCACTAATACTAATCATGGGAAGTTTTTGATTGAATGTAACGTAAAGACTAAGGTCAACACCAAACAGGAAAGCTTTTTAAAAAAATTTTTGTTGCCTTCCATTCGTACACTCTAAGCCATTTGGAACCTCTGCTCTCCCAGCAAAGCACTCGGGAGAACCAATTGCTGCAATGAGCGGAGGGCGCTCGGCAAATAACGGGCCTGATAATAGAAAGTATTAGCATGGCGTTGCTGGCTCTTACGTACGCAGTACGCAATAGTACAGCGTAAGATAGAAACGACCTGCCGGGACCGATTTTAGTTGTGCGTTATGTTACCAAGTAAACACCTTGCATGATCTTGGCTAAATTCGCCAGAGCCGTAGAATTCCACGTCCTTGGAGTGCCACTATACTCCTCAAAAGAAATATTGAATATTAGGACGTTTCCAATCAGTTTATTTTAAATTAAACGAAACAGCAGCTGCCTGGTCAAGCGCGCTTTTCTCCGGGGTATGGAGGCTAGTATAGTACGAGAGCGTAGCCAAATTCGATCACTGAGCTTCCGTCAATCGTCCTGTGGAAACGGCACCTTTTATCAATGCTATCGCGGGAAGAAATCTATGACCTACTGATGTCCAGTACACAACGACGATTCCGAGAATCCTTGAAGAGTCGTTCGTCCGTCGGCGATGACCTGCGCGAAGAGGCTTAGCCTTGAGCAGGTCGCAGCATTCACGCACGTTTAGAGCGGTGAACGTTTTCACTGTGCACTCCTTCAGCTGCACAGCGATCTGACTCGACCGCAGTAGGTACCGGAAAGAATTTGCCAAGCTGGAAACTACGTAATTTCAACGTAACACTGAACTTGGCGAACACCACGTCGCCGTTGCTGGGCCAGTCGAGGTAACCGCCATCTTGAAACTGGCACTCTCGCTGGGCCAGACATCTCTCGAGAGCTTACCCAAAGCCCTCTAGCCCGCAACGCAAAATCCCACCCGTTGCTGTGCGTACGCAATGCGCTAGCCCTTCTAATGCGTTCTGCGCATGCGCACTCCCGACCCGCAATTTTTTTTCTTTTTTTTTTTGCGTACGCAAAGTTTTAGTGTGCGGCCCACTAAAACTGTCTAATATGTCCAGAGCCAAAGAAACGATCTGTGCTGAGGCGCCGAGGAGCACGGTGTAAAGCCACGCTCAGTGCCAGAGCGCAGACAATTTTTTCTTAGGTTTCAACACATCATCAGCCCCGTCATCCGCCAAGCTCGCTCCGTCGGTTGCAGCGATTGGCTCTACCGAGTGCTTTGCGGGAAAGCAGACGCTCCAGGTTTCTTAGTGTGTAGAAAAAGACATGCCAACAAAGGAGACACTTCACTCACTGACTTCTTAAGAAACGCAGGGTGCGCCAACCTATGAGGTTTGCAGCAATGCGGAGCGGAAGTTCGTCTGCTTCTTTTGCAGGGGTTGTGGTGTCGTCAGAGCGCCGAGCTCTGATTGGTTCTGGATGAAGGATAGTGGGTAGACCTCAAGGCAGCTTGCTTTGAGGTCTACCCACTATCCTCCAATCAGAGCCAATCAGAACTCGGCGTCTTTCTGACGTCACCGCAACTGCTGCGCATGAAGCAGACGACTTGCTCTCCGCATAGGCTGTAGGAACGCCAAACAACGAATCACGAAGCAGGAAGTGTGAACGTAATAAGCCATGCCCTGCATTTCTGAAGCTGTTATAGTGGCTACGGTACATAGTGAATTCCAGACTTGGGTATCCATGGACGCCCTTAAAGAAACACTGCAATGGAAGAAAAATAAAGTTTTATTTTTAAACAGCATAGATGGGACACG
Organism: Ixodes ricinus; assembly: GCA_037355805.1. Taxonomy (NCBI): domain Eukaryota; kingdom Metazoa; phylum Arthropoda; class Arachnida; order Ixodida; family Ixodidae; genus Ixodes; species Ixodes ricinus. The sequence goes on along the minus strand of JAZHYW010041886.1, from coordinate 3,721 downwards.
TATTTTTTGTTGATGCAATCTTTGCACGAGAAGAAAAAGAAATCGCGCAATATTTACGCTGTTAGATGCAATTTAAGTGGTGGTCACGGCCCGCTCCAAGCCCCGCCCAGAAATCCGTTGCCCCGCCCCTTACTAGTGGATTGGCTTGGCTACTCGTCCGAACACGCTAACAAACCAGGTGGTCTCCCTGTCCCGGCATCCGGACGCGTCTAGCCTGGTTATGGTGCCTGGAGCGTGTCTTCGACTGGTGTGTTTAGCGGTCCTATGCTGCCCATACATCAAAAGTGGTCCCGAAGTGGCAACAAATGACGTCACAGAAGCCGGAGTGTCATGCTGTTGCATGTCGCGATCCAGGCGGTTGGGTGCAGAAATGCTAACGTGAAGCTGCGAGCAGCACAACCGAACGCCAGTGTCGCTGTCGTCACGGCGTCCTAACGTCTGGCTGCCGAAGCTTCCGTGGACTGCCACACTGAAGAGCGACCTGCAGCAGAACAGGAGTCTGCCACATACACCACAGCTGTTGGGACGCCGCCAGGATCGCGACTGGCGACAGCATGACACTTGTATGACGTCATCAGGCGGAAATCGAGGGACCACTTTTCTGGACGCGGTAAACACACCAGTCGGAGACGCGTTCCAGACACCATAGTCTGGTGTCATGACAACGCCTGCTTTAGTTGTGTGAGCAGACGCGCGGCAGCCTCCGGCATCGTCTGCTATTTCAACACCGTCTATCGTCGTCTGCCATGCCCGAAGGACGCGGACATGAACGCTGCCCTTCGGCGTCCGTTTTCACCTTCGTCCGTCTGCTATGTTCGCTCCCGTCTAAAAAACTTTTGCAACGCTGGCAAAAGCTCGACAATGAAAGCGGCGTAAGCGTCCGCATCATGCACGAGCGGCGGTCCAATACAAGCGGCTCCGGTCAGCGTCTGTCGATGTCTAATTAGCGTTAGAAGTACTAGGACAGCTGGCACGCGGCAATATTGGTGAGCCTAGTCATAAAAGCTTAAACGATGTTGTGGCCAACGTGGACTGTACATACTCTGGCTATTGGTGCGCGTGACATGTCGGAGCGTGTGAGATGGACGATTGATTCTACCAGGATTCGCGACAGGCTTGCGCCGTGCGGCGTCCACTAGGCTCTATCAGATCGAAGGCTAGACGAAGGCTAGGCTGCGGCTCACGTGATGTGAGCCACGTTGGCACTGACAACATGAGGCGAGTGTAGGAACACGCAGAAAGACGGCGAGGCGTCAAGGAGTATGGCCTGTGGAGGCTACGCGGCTGATGCCATCATGCCGCTCGCTACGCCTTCTATCCTCCGTCGTGTCTGTCGATGTGCGGTAAAAAGCGACCGAGAAAACTAAAAAAAGCAACAGAATAAATGTGCAGTCATTTCAGCTTTCATGTTCGTTGTTATTTTTTCCGCGTGGCATCCGCGGAGTAAGATGACAGAGCGTCATGACGCACAATTAAAACGTGCCCTAAAATTGTATCGCGTTCGCAGGCCAGGTGCACTGGAAAACTTAGAGAGCTATTTGCCTATCGAAGGAAATGACGGGAGCATACCTGAAATAACCTAAAACGAGCCACACTCCCGATTGCCTCCAGCCAAATGGCTCGCACATTCTTACCTGTGTAGGTATCTTCTCGGTATTGAAACTCTGGTTGCAATCATGATGGTTGCACTAATTCACAGAGCAGCGGGGCCGCTTTTATGGGAATCATCATCGTTTTTCAGCGTCAACACGTGCAAAGAACAAACCAAGCCAGATCGATCGAAGTAGGGACGCTAGGCTTAGGTCAGTCCCGCTACGAAAACAAGAATCCTCACCGCGCTTCCAAAGGCGCGTACTTGCGACAGATTGTTCGCTACAAACCTTGTGGTTTGATAAGATCTTCCTCTAAACACATCTGTAAACTCAAAACAACCTGCACTCAAAAATATTGACGAGTTCAAAGCGTTACGCTCGTTCAGCCCGTTCAGCACTCCAGAGTCGTCGGCAGTCTTGTTTATTAAACGTTTCAAACTAAAGCGGGAGTATCAACCACATTAATACATTTGAAAACAATAACTGTATTACTTGCTTCTCAAACATAAAAATAGTCGATTAAAATACTATTACGGCATGGAGATACACAATTTACAATTAACCTTTCACACGTCAATTATCTCTCCAGCCAATGAGAAATATAAGCACCTCGTAAGCAGTGGGACAGCTTAGCTGGCTGCGCCGTCCACCTATATTGCGTCTATAGCAGCGTAAATATTGAAAAAAAAATATTTCTTTCGTGGTATTATTTTTTAATATACCTGTCCCATTTAGGCTTTTTTTAAAGTATATTTTATTGCAGTGTCCCTTTAATGGGCTTGTTTCCAGTTAAGTGAGCTAAAGTATTAACTTCGAATATAAGGCATTCTATCAACTCGGTCGAACGCTGACGATTCCTTTCGAATTGTACTTGATTTCCGCAGGTCATCTTAGCAGTGCTATGTTGGAGCAGGATTTCGCGTGCCCTGGGCGCTTCGGCGTTTTCCTGTGGAATTCTTGGTCTGCTGGCTACGAGCACGATCACAGATTCCATCCATTTAGTGCGGCAACTTTTCCAGCAACAGGCAAGTAGTGTTGAATAAAACGTACGCGAGCGTAAGTTCGTCTGCTTCTTCTGCAGGGGTTGTGGCGACGTCAGAACGCCGAGCTCTGATTGGCCCTGATTGAAAGATAGCGGGTGACATCAAATGCTGGCTGCCTTGAGGTCTACCCACTATCCTTCGTTCAGAACCAATCAGAGCTCGGCGTTCTTTCTGACGTCACCACAACCCCTGCAAAGAAGCGGACGAACTCATGCTCCGCATACGTTCTCACGTCTGCTGCAGGAAGCAAAGCACCTGCATATTGTTGTCGCCATTTTTGAACCGGTTCCAATGCTGATTTATACGCTATCGCTTCTTTCCGGCTGCTATCGTTTAATACATATGAATTGGAACTTGGGAATTGAGTGCCTGGAGAGGGAAGAGCTGCATACCTTAAAGAACAGTTCGGAGGATGCTCACAGTAATTCTATCTCAAAGCGGGGTTTAGAAACTCGTCTTCAAAGCTAAGTTACCGTTTCTAAAGTGAACTTTAGAGCCATATTCGAAGTAACCGCGCAAATATACGGTACCGATGTTCTAGGAAAACACGAATTGCTTGGGGTGTTCGGTTTATTCATATTGTAATGTCCAGGAACTTCTGGACAATAAAGAACTACATATAGTTTTTGGACAATATTTCTCAACCGTGAATTACGTTAATGTCATTAGCAGTACAACCCAATTAAGAGAAGCATTCAGGAAATGAGTAGAGAGAGTTGACTCAGGGATGCTGAAAGAGAAGCGTCCAGAGGACCAGGTGACCGCTGAAAAGCAACTAGTGCACCCTATGTCCGCTTTCGGCATTTTGTTCAGTTGGACCGAATGTAGATGTCCGACATCAGCTAACCTGATCCTTCTTGGGTACTTTCAGGAGACCACTGTATGGCACGCGGCGTTTGAGAACTCACGGGTCGCCATAACCACGGCCGTAGCCGTCCTGGTGATGCGGATGTTTCCTGAGTGCAGGGCTTCAAGACACTGTCTTCAGGAAATCGTCGAGGTCACGCAAGGTGACGTGACCCAAAAATGAGCCATGAATATACAGCTAAATTCTGTAGTGAGGCGTTAGGTACGGGCTATCGTAGG